>OZ030017.1:99572918-99602918 GCA_964023405.1 Apodemus agrarius | reverse complement strand
GTTTAGTGCAGGATCTCATCCCTGGGATATGCTGCTCAGATTAAGGTGAGTATTCCTAGTTTACTTAGAAAATTCCTCAAAGACATGCCCAGAAGGTTGCCACTTATATGTTTCTAGATCCTGTCAGGTTAAGCAGCAATACTTATCATCACAAATAAGATGATCAGAGAACAATGCAGTAGAAATCAAAGGATTAGAGATAGAACTATTTGGATGGAGGAGAAAAAGAAATGGTTAAAAGTAAAATGAAGGAGACACACAGATGATACATGTATATGTAAATTCCACAATGAAGCCTATTCCTTTCTATTGTAACTTAAAACATTGACTCAAAAAAGAAAATAAGAAACAAACAAAAGTTGCAAACTATAGAATTTAGAAAAGTAGATTTGTGGATGTTGAAGATTGAAGATGTTAGAATTATCACTGGAGCTGCTTAATTGCTGTAGACATAAAAATGATTGATGCTTTGTAGAGAATGAAGAAAAACTGAGATACTGAGGTATTTGTCTTATGGTCTATTGTTATGAAGAGACACCATGAATACACAATTTGTACAATGGGAAACATTGAACTGGTACTAAGATATACATCAGAGCTTTAGTCCATTATCATAATTATAGGAAACATGGCTGTATGCAGGCAGACATAGTGCTCAACAGGGAGCTGACAGTTCTATATCTTGATCTACAGCTAACAGAAGACTATGGTGACTCAAAGCCTACCTCCACAGTGGCACACTTCCTCCAATAAGGAAACATGTACAACAACGAGTTGTAATTCCTCCTAGTAATTCCAGTCCCTTTGGGACAAGCATTCACACACAAATTTATGGGGGTCATCCCTACTTAATCCACAATAGTCTGTATGAAAAGAGTTGCTGTATTAACTATAAATTAGTGTAGAATGAGGAGAAACATACATTCTGGTAACCATCTGATGTTCTATCAGAAGGCAGCCATAAATATGCATTCAGGGAGATTTTAGAAAGAGAAATGAAGTTTAGCAAGCAGTTAAGGAAACAAAATACATTGTAGCTAAAGTAGATTTCATAAGGTAGATGTAGAAAAAACTCTAAATTTCACATTTGAATCTTAAATAATGTGCAGGTCAGTCAGGTCACATTTTTCTTAAAAGCATACTATGATAGCCGTGTATATGCAATATATTCTTTTTCAACAGAATAAATGCTCAGTTTGATGATTCATTCCATCAGTACAGACAGACAGTTCTGCCAGCTTTGGTAAACAACACTCAAGGACTACATGAGTTTTTAGCATCTGCTTCACAACATGACAGAGCATGGTAAACACCTTTTAAACGTACAAAGGTTCACATTCCCTAGCATGTGTCTCTCCTCAAACTGGTGAATTTGGATGAATGAAAAGTTTATTCAACTGTTCCCAATAAAGAAAGCATTTTTCTGATGAAGGACAATTAGAATTATGGACTCTTCTTTTTGTCCCTAGATTCACTCCATTTGATCTGTTTGAAAATAGAAAGAAAATAAACATCAAGTTCTATGTTTGCAGAGTTTATCACGGATAACTGTGAGAAGTTAATCCCTGGGTATCTGAATTTCATTGGTGGGGGTGCTGGGGGTGGATTCTTTTACTCTCCTCTTCTCTGCCATTTTCTCCTCTCCTGGCCAAGTTCAGTCTACTGGCCTTGTCCAGTCTATTGTTTTCTCTTTCTACCACAGATTATTCATTATGCCTCTATCTGTGCTCTCCCCTTTCTCTACAATAAAAACTGTTCCCTCAACCTTACCTTAAGAGATCATTTCAGTTTCTACAAGAGAAGAAACAGATATTTCACACAGTTTTAACAACTTTCAGACCAACTTACAAAATGGGACTGAAATCCATGTAATGACATGTCAGTAGCATGGAAATACACTCTGACCAACACTGCTTATTTTTGTATTCTCTTGGATCTCTATGCACTCATCTCAGGGTTCCAGGACATAGGGATGTCACTAAATCTCAGAAACCTGGAAAACTGCTCTCAATATAGCTATGTTGAATAAATGTCTTTTTTGTTTTTGTTTTTGTTTTTGCATTGTTTATTTGTCTTTTTTAAATTGTCTTTTGGATGATGTATGTTTGGACTAGTAACAGGGACAAGTGTGGGGATTCATGGGATGAATAGAGCATTGATGCTTTCTTTAGTTCACCCTCATGATACTAATATAGTGACCAAAAAGAAAAATAAAATCATATCATTGGCCACTAGACAGTACCACAAATAAATATGTTGAGCTTTTTGTAATGTTTTAATATCTTTTATCATTATCCATCTGTATTCATTCTTATCTTACTAAATGTCTTATGCACTCTTCCACAAGGGTTTTGATTTCATCCTTATACCTTTGTGTCAATAAAAAAAATTGTTTCCTTGTGGACACCCCTAAGGTCCCACATGCGCTTTTCCCTCCCCCTGCTCTTTCATCGACCCCTTCCCACTTCCCTGTTCTGGTATTCCCCTACACTGATGCTTTGATCCTTTCCAGCACTAGTGTCCATTCCTTTCTTCTTGTCAGACATCATTTGGTATGTGAAATGTGTCTTTGGTGTCCCAAGATTCTAGGCTAATATCAACTTATCAGTGACTGCATACCATGGGTATTCTTTTGAGACTGGGTTACCTCACTTAGTAAGATGTTCTCCAGCTCCATCCATTTCTCTAAGAATTTCATGAATTCATTGTTTCTAATGGCTGAATAGTATTCCATTGTGTATATATACCACATTTTTTGTATCCATTCCTCCGTTGAGGGACATCTGGGTTCTTTCCAGCTTCTGGCTATTATAAATAAGGCTGCTATGAACATAGTGGAGCCTGTATCCTTATTGCATGCTGGGGAGCCTTCTGGATATATTCCCAGGAGTGGTATCACTGGATCCTCTGGAAGTATCATGTACAGTTTTCTGAGGAACCGCCAGACTGATTCCCAGAGTGGTTGTACCATCTTGCAGTCCCACCAGCAGTGGAGGAGTGTTCCTCTTTCTCCACATCCTCACCAACACCTGATGTCTTCTGAGTTTTTAATCCTAGCCATTCTGCCTGGTGTGAGGTGAAATCTCAGGGTTGTTTTGATTTGCATTTCTCAGTCAGAGGTACACAAATTGGAAAGGAAGAAGTCAAACTATCACTATTCGCAGATGATATGATAGTGTACTTAAGTGACCCAAAAAACTCTACCAGAGAACTCCTACAGCTGATAAACAACTTCAGCAAAGTGGCTTGTTATAAAGTCAACACAAGCAAATAAGTAGCCTTCCTATATGCAAAGGATAGGCAGTCAGAGAACGAAATTAGGGAAATGACACCATTCACAATAGCCACAAACAATATAAAGTATCTTGGTGTGACTCTAACCAAACAAGTGAAAAATTTATATGACAAAAACTTCAGGTCTCTGAAGAAGGAAATTGAAGAAGATCTCGGAAAAATGGAAAAATCTTCCATGCTCGTGGGTTGGCAGGATAAATATAGTTAAAATGGCAATCTTGCCAATAGCAATATACAGATTCAATGCAATCCCCATCAAAATCCCAACTCAGTTCTTTATAGAGTTAGAAAGAGCAATTCTCAAATTCATCTGGAATAACAAAAAACCAAGGATAGCTAAAACTATCATCAACAGTAAACGAACTTCTGGGGGAATCAATATCCCGGACCTCAAGCAATACTACAGAGCAGTAGTGTTAAAAACTGCATGGTATTGGTACAGTGATAGGGAAGTGGATCAATGGAATAGGATTGAAGACCCAGAATTGAACCCACACATCTATGGCTAATTGATCTTCGACAAAGGAGCCAAAAACATCCAGTGGAAAAAAAGATAGCCTTTTCAACAAATGGTACTGGTTTGCAATTCTTAAGATTGTAACCCCTCTTTGCCCCTTACCTTTCAGTGTGACCATAGCCTAATTTCTTGTTATTGTGTGAGTTTGAGAATAATAGCTTATCTGATTTAGAAGTATATCTTAGGGATTTCATTTTATAATTATGGTTAGTAAGTAATTTAGCAGCTCCTGTGTTCTTATGAGACCAAATTACTTAATTACAAAATCTTCTTTTCTCAATTTTATCAAGTGGACCCTGAAATCCATAGGATTTTAATTGTAAATTTTGTTCACACAATTGTTTTCTGAAAATATATTGCTATATATGTTCCTAAGATTGCCATTTTCCAGTACTGAAGTGATCCAAAATTCATTTTTAATATAATTTATATTTTTAATCATTTACAAATGTGTGTGTGCCTATAAATCTGTTGATGCACATGCAGATAGTGGTAGGGCAGGAAAGAAGAAAGAATTTTTTTCTCAGTAGTTGGGTAGTTGAGTCACCCAAAGTGGGTGCTGGAAGTGAGCTTGGTCCTCTTGCCCTAAACAATGAGCTATATCTCAGCATTTTTCTTTTTTTATTAGTGTGTTCTTAAGTTTTCATTTATTCACTGTAGCAATTTTTTATTAAATCCATTTGTTTATGTTTTTGACATTTGAATCTATTGTATTCTTTCAAGAGTGAATAGAAGTTTCTTTAGGCCTATTCTAGTATTTCTGATTACTACCTCTTTCCATAATCTATTCCATTACAGTCAGGTAAATTTCATATACCCAGAGTCCTCAATCTTTGTCAAACTTAATGTCAGTTAATGGATTTTTGAGGTAGGGTAAATTAATGGAAATGTGCTTTTCTAGGAATGGCTACTGAGTTATTTACATACATCTCTATGGGTAACTTATTGAGCCTACTATAACTAAGAATAAGTGATAAATCTTACCAAAGATCTGATGATTACATCCTTTCACACAGAATTTGGTTGTAGCCATGTCATCTGTTTAATTGGAAGCTTGATTTTATAAATCTGATTGTCAAAGTTCATAGTGACTCTACTTTTAATCCTATTTTTAAATAGAATTATTTTGAAATATATGTTTTATTTATTGTTTTTATTGGTTATTTACTTTTTCTACAAGTTTCTTTGTGGTATTTCATATTACTTAGTTTTGATTGATCCTTACCAAACTCTTCTTCTTCCCCATTTTTGTCTCCTTTCCCCCACTAAAACCATTGCTATCTCTGAGTATTTTCTCCTTTTACTTTCATATCAAATTTATTCATTCAAATTTAATCATTGTCTTGTACCTTTGTTGTGTACTGATATGTGACGGGGTACTTGCATGTTTTGACAGCTGAGCACAGTCTTGGCAGTTGGTCCTCACCTTCCATGGATTGGCCAGAGGACCTCTTAAAATTCATTTGATTCTACCTCTCTTCTCACACAATATCTTTGTGATTACATATGCTCATATGCTAGTACTGGATTTACATGGAATTTCCAGATTTGAACTAAAGTACTCATGTTTCAAGAGCAAATATTTTATCCACTGAACCAACTGCACAGATTCAAATTTACATTTAAGATACATAAAAACACTAAAAAATACATATCAGTGCCCTGTATTGATTTTGATATGTGTATTTATTGATGAGCTTTGAGAGAAAATTAATACATACACATATTTCCTAAGAAACATATCATTTATGAAAAAGTATTCAAAATATCCCCTTCCATCTTTTGGAAACATGCAGCATTTGTGTTATACACCATTATAAAATTGGATGACCACAGACCAGAACATTCTACTTTTCTCCAACTGTAAAAATCGCTTGAAGAATTACAGGTAAACACAACCAAACAGGGAAGGAACTGAACCAAACCATCCAGGATCTAAAATGCAAATAGAAACAATAAAGAAATCACAAAGAGTGACAACACTAGTGATAGAAAACCTAGGAAAGATATCAAGAGTCATAGATGTAAGCATCACCAACAGAATAGAAGACATAGAAGAGAGAATTTCAGGTGAAGAAGACACCATAGAAATCATTAAACATTGACACAACAGCTAAAGAAAATGCAAAATCCAAAAAGCTACTAACCCAAAACATCCAGGAAATCCAGGACACAATGAAAAGAGCAAACCTAAGGATTATTGTTATAGAAGAAAGTGAAGATTCCAAACTTAAATGGCAAGTAATTATATTCAACAAATTTATAGGAGAAAACTTCCCTAACCTAAAGGAAGAGATGCCCATGAACATACAAGAATCCTACAAAACTCCAAATAGGTTGCACCAGAGAACAAATTCCTCCTGTCACATAATAATCAAAATACCAAATATACTAAAGAAGGACAGAATATTAAAAGCAGTAAGGGAAAAAAGTCGAGTAACATATAAAGGCAGACTTATCAGAATTATACCAGATTTCTCACAAGCAACTATGAAAGCTAGATGATCTTGAGAAGTTCTCATACAGACCCTAAGAGAACACAAATGCCAGCCAAGGCTCAATTATCATAGATGGTGAATCCAAAATATTTCATAACAAAACCAAGTTTACACAATATGTTCCCACAAATCCTGCCCTACAAATAATAATAGATTGAAAATGTCAACAAAAGAGGGAAACTACACCCTAGAAAAATCAAGACATAATCTTCTTTCAACAAACCCAAAAGAAGATTAAACACACAAACATAAAAATAATATTGAAAATAACAGGAAGCATCAATCACTATTTCTTAATATCTATTAACATCAATGGACTCAAATTCCCAATAAAAAGACATAGAATAACATACTGGATAGGTAAACAAGACCCACCATTTTCTACATACAGGTAACATACCTCAGTGTCAAGGACAAACAATAGTCAGAGTAAAGTACTGGAAAACAATTCTCCAAGCAAATGGACCCAGAAAAGAACATGGAGTAGGCACTCTAATATTGAAGAAAATTGACTTTCAACCAAAAGTCATCAAAAAAGATAAAGAAGGACACTGGATACTGATCAAAGGAAAAAATCTATCAAGAAGAAGTCTCAATTCTGAAGATCCATGCTCCAAATGCAAGGGCACCCACATTCATAATAGAAACTTTATTAAACCTACAAGCACATTTTGTGCCTCACACAATATTTGCGGGGGTGTCCAAAAACCCACTCTTACCAATTGACAGAACAGAGAAATACAAAATAAACATAACACAATGAAACTCACACTAGTTATGGACCAAATGGATTTAACACATATTTATAGCAAATTTCATCCTACACCAAAAAATATACCTTCTTCTTATACCTCATTGTACCTTTGCCAAAACTGAACTTAAAATCAGACATAAAACAGGCCTCCACAGATGCTAGAAAATTGAAATTATCACATGCATCCTATCAGATCACCATTGACTAAAGCTGCTACTCAATAACAACAAAATCAACAGAATGCCAACATACACATGGAAGCTGAACAACACTGTATTCAATGACAATTTGGTCAAGGAAGAAATAGAGAAAGAAATTAAAGACTTTTAAGAAATTAATGAAAATGAAGACTCAATATACCCAAAATTATGGGACACAATGATATCAGTGCTAAGAGGAAAACTCAGCTCTGTGTGCCTCCCAAAAGAAACTGGAGTAAGCATACACTATCAACTTAACAGCACACCCTAAAGTTCTAGAACAAAAAGAAGCAAATATACCCAAGAGGAATAGACAGCAGGAAATAATCAATCTTAGTGCTGAAATAAACCAAATAGACACAAAAAGAATTATGTCAAGAATCAACAAAATCAGGAGCTGGTTCTTTATGAAATTCAAAAAGATAGATAACCCTTAGCCACAATAACCAGAGGACACAGAGATAGTATCTGATTAACAAAATTAGAAATGAAAAGGGAGATATAACAACAGAAACAAAAAAAATCCAAAAATTACCAGATCCTACTACAAAAGACTATATTCAAAAAAATTGTAATATCTGGAAGAAATGAACAATTTTTTAGACAGATACCAGGTACCAAAGTTAAATCTGGATCAGATAAATCATCTAAGCAATCCCATAACTCCTAAAGAAATAAAAACAGTCATTAGAAGTCTCTGAAGCAATAAAATCCCAGTTCAACAAACAAGGACTAGCTAGACTACATGACCAACTAAGACTAGAGATAACCAGATGGCAAAAGGCAAATGTAGGAACGTTACTAACAGAAATCATAGGCAATATGGCAGCATCCAAACCTCGTCCCCCAACAGTAGTAAGTCCCGGATACCCCAACACTCTGGAAAAAGAAGATTTGGATCTAAACTCACTGATCATGATGCTGATAGTGGGACACATAAATATATCTCTTAAAGAAATACAGGAGAGTATGGATCAAAAATTGGAAGGCATTATAAGGCAAACAAAAAAATCACTTAAAGAAATTCAGAAGAATATGGATCAAAAAATAGAAGCCAATAAGGAGGAATTACAAAAATCACTTAAAGAAATACAGGAGAATGTGGGTCAACAAGTAAAAGTCATGAAAGAGGAAACACAAAATATCTCTTAAAGAATTACATGAAAATACAAACAAGCAAGTAGAACTGAGCAAAACCATCCAGGATCTAAAAAGAGAAGTAGAAACAACTAAGAAAAATCACAAAGGGAGACAATTTTGGAGATAGAAATCCTTGGGAAGAAATCAGGGGCCATAGATGAAAATATCAACAATAGAAAACAAGAGATAAAAGAAAGAATCTCAGATGCTGAAGATACCATAGAAACCATTGATTCAACAGTCCAAGAAAATGCAAAATGCAAAAAGCTTATAACCCAAAACATTCAGGAAATCCAGGACACAATGAGAAGAGCAAACCTAAGGGTTATAGGCATAGATGAGAGGGAAGACATACAACTTAAAGGGCCAGCAAATACCTTCTACAAAATTATGGAAGAAAACTTCCCCAACCTAAAGAGAGAGATGTCCATGAATATACAAGAAGACTACAGAACTCCAAACAGACTGGACCAGAAAAGAAATACCTCCCCTCACATAATAATCAAATCCCCAAATGTAATAAACAAAGAAAGAATATTAAAGGCAGTAAGAGAAAAAGGCCAAGTTACATATAAAGGAAGACCTATCAGGATTACACCAGACTTTTCACCTGAGACCATGAAAGCTAGAAGATCCTGGGCAGATCTCATGCAGACTCTAAGAGAACATAAATTTCAGCCAAAACTACTTTACCCAGCAAAACTCTCAATCATCATAGGTGGAGAAACCAAGGTATTCCATGACAAAACCAAATTTGGAAGATATCTATCCACAAACCTAGCCCTACAAAGGATAATAGGGAAAAAACACCAACAGAAGGAGGGAAACCACACACCAGACAAAGCAAGATAGAAACCCCATCTCATCAAACCCAAAAGAAGATAACCTCTACAATATAAAAAATAATGTCAAAAATGTCAGGAAGTCATAATTACTATTCCTTAATATCTCTTATCATCAATGGACTCAATTCCCCAATAAAAAGACAGACTAACAGACTCGATATGCAAACAGGACCGAACATTTTGCATCATACAGGAAACACATCTCAGTGTCAACGAAAAACACTACCTGAGAGTAAAGGGCTAGAAGACAATTTTACAAGCAAATGGTCTCTGGAAACAAGCCAGAGTAGTGATTCTAATATCAGATAAATTGACTTTCAACCTAAAGTCATCAAAAGAGATACAGAAGGTCACTTCTTGCTGGTCAAAGAAAAAATCCACCAAGAAAAACTCTCAATACTGAACATCTATTCTCCAAATGCAAGGGCACCCTCATTCATAAAAGAAACCTTACAAAAGCTTAAAGCACACATTGCACCTAACACAATAATTGTGGGTGACTTCAACACTCCACGCTCCTCAATGAACTAATCAGAAAATCAGAAACTAAACAGGGACACAGTGAAACTAATTGAAGCTTTGGACCAATTGGATTTAATATATATATTATATTATATATAACATTTCATCCTAAAGCAAAAGAATATACCTTTTTCTCAGCACCATATGGTACCCTCTCTGAAATCAATTCTATAATTGGTCACAAGATAGATGTCAACAAATACAAGAAGATCAAACTAATCCCATGCCTCCTATCAGATCGCTGTGGAGTAAAAGTGGTCTTCAATAGCAAGAAAAACAACAGAAAGCCCACACACATGGAACTGAACAATACTCTACTCAATTACAACTTGGTCAATGAAGAAATAAAGAAAGAAATCAAGGACTTTTTAGAATTCAATGAAAATGAAGGTACAACCTATCCAAATCTATGGGACACAATGAAAGCAGTGCTAACAGGAAAACTCATAGCCTTACAATGTTTCTGTAAGGCACAGGACACTATCAGAAGGACAAAGCAGCAACCAACAAATTGGGAAAAGATCTTCACGAACCCCACATCCAACAGAGGGCTAATATCCAATATATACAAAGAAAACAAGAAGTTAGACCCCAAAGAACAAATAACCCTATTAAAAATGGGGCACAGAGCTAAACAAAGAATTCTCACCTGAAGAAATTCCAATGGCTGAAAAGCACTTTAAGAGATGTTCAACATAATTAGTCATCAGGGAAATGCAAATGAAAACAACCCTGATATTCCACCTCACACCAGTCAGAATGGCTAAGATTAAAAACTGAAGAGACAACAAGTGCTCGCGAGGATGTGGAGAAAGAGGAACACTCCTCCACTGTTGGTGGGATTGCAAGATGTTACAACCTCTCTGGAAATCCGTCTGGCAGTTCCTCAGAAAATTGGGCATGACACTTCCAGTGAACCCTGTCATACCACTCCTGGGCATATATCCAGAGGATTCTACTGCATGTAATAAATACACATGCTCTACAATGTTCATAGCAGCCTTATATATAATAGCCAGAAGTTGGAAGAAGCTGAGATGTCCCTCAAAGGAGGAATGGATACAGAAAATGTGGTTTATTTACAAAATGGAATACTACTCAGCAATTAAAAATGATGAATTCATGCAATTTGTAGGCAAATGGTTGGATCTGGAAAATATCATCTTATGAAATACAATCACTGATAAGTGGATATTAAAGAGCCCAGAAGCTCTGAATACTCAAGGCACAATTAGCAAATCAAATGATTCCCAAGAAGGAAGGAGAGGACACTTGTCCTGAAAAGACTGGATCCAGGTTTGCAGGAGAGTACCAGAACAGAGAAAGGGTTGGGGGGTGATTGAGGAATTGGCAGGAGGAAGAAGATTTATGGAACATATGGTGAGGTGGGTCCTGGGAAAGGGGAAAGCCTTTGGAATGCAAACAAAGAATATAGAAAATTTACAAAAAAGAAAGACTTAACATCCTTAGTCATCAGGGTAATGCAAATATAATCAACCCTGAGATTCCACCTTACCTCACACCATTCAGGATGGCTAAGATGAAAACCTCAGGTGACAGCAGATGCTGGTGAGCATGTAAAGAATGAGGAACACTCCTCCATTGCTGGTGGTATTGCAAGCTGATACAACCACTCTAGAAAACAGTTTGGCAGTTCCTAGCTATACCACTCCTGGGCATGTACCCAGAAGATGTTTCAACATGTAATAAGACACATGTTCCACTATGTTCATAGCAGCCTTATTTATAATAGTCAGAAACTGGAAATAAACCCGATGTCCTTCAACAGAGGAATGGATAGGGAAAATGTGGTACATTTACACAATGGAGTACTACTCAGCTATTGAAAACAAAAACTTCATAAAATTATTAAGCAAGTGTATGGTACTAGAGTATATCATTCTGAGTTAGGTCACACACACACACACACACACACACACACACACACACAAACACAGAAACAAAAAAGAAAAGCAACAGCATGGTATGTGCTCACTGATAAGTGGATATTAGCCCAAAAGCTCACAATGCCATTGATTCAACCCACAGACCATATGGAGCTTAGAATGAAGGAAGACAAGAGTTTGGATGTTTCAGTCTTGCATTGAGGGGAAAACAGGATGTTCATGGGATGTGGCTGGGAGATGGTGGGAAAGGGGGACCTGGGAGGGAGAGAGGAGGAAGGAGAAATAAGGGAGCAATATCAAGAACTTGGAGAGATGGGATATAGGTACAAAGGATCAGGATATTAAACAGAAATGTGTAGGAGGGGAGATGAGGAACTGGGGATAGCCACTGGAGGGTCCTAGACACCAGGGAAATGTGAGTCTCCAAGGACATAACAGGGATAACTTTAGCTAAAATGCTCAGAGAAGGGGGAGAGTGAACCTGTATAGACTACTTCCAGTAGGTAGGCACGTCCTCTGGTTGATGGATGGGTCCTCCCACCAATCTCAAAACTTTTAACCCAGAAATGTTCCTATCCAAAGGAAGAGTAGGGACAAAAAATGGAACTAAAACTGAAGGAAAGGCCAACTGGGTACTGACACACCTGGGAATCCAACATGTTTGCAGACACCAAACTCAACACTGTTGCTATGGTCAAGAGGTTCTTGCTGACCCGAACTTAGTGTGGCAGTTACTTGGGAGATATGGCCAGGTTCTCACCAATGCAGAGGTGTAAGCTTTGAGCCAACACAAAGAACATGGTACAGGAGTTGGCAGAAGGACTAGAGGAGATGAAGTGCTGCAACCCCATTGGAAGAATAACATAGGCGGCCTTTACCATCCAGTTCTCCCAAAGTCCAGACCACCAACCAAGGAGTGTACCTGGAGGGATCCATGGCTCCAGATGCATAAGTAGTAGAGGAAGGCCTTGCCTGACAGCAATGGGAGTGGTTGCTCTTGGACCAGGGGAGGTTTGGTGCCCCAGCATAAGGAGATCCTGGAGCAGTGGGGAGGAAGAGGGTGAATGGGTGCTGGAGCACCCTCATAGAGGCAAGAGGAGAGGGGAGGGAAAGTTGGGATGTAGAGCTAGTAGAGTGTTAAACCAGAATTGGGATATCATTTGAGATGTAAAGGAATGGAGTGATTAATAAAAACTTTTAAGAAGACAATAACAAATACAGTCAAAAACAAAAACAAAACATCTATGAAATCCAGGCCACTATGAAAAGATGTAATTTAAGAATAATAGGAATAAAAGAGAGCAAAGATTCCTAATTCAAAGATCCCAAAAACTTCTTTAATAAAATCAGAAGAAAACTTTCCCAACCTAAAGAAAGAGTTGGCCATAAATGTATAAGATCCTAAGAATACAAAATAGATTGGACCAGAAAAGAAAATCTTCTTGTCACATAATAGTCAAAACACTAAATGCACAGAAAAAAGAAAGAATATTAAAAGCTGTAAGGAAATAAGGCAAGAAATATATAAAGGCAGACCTATCAGAATTGTACCAGACTTCTCAACAGAAACTCTAAACTTCAGAAGAGCCTGTATATAAGTCATATAGACCATAAGAGAAGAAAAATGCCAAACCAGGCTACAATACCCAGAAAAAAATCTCAATTACCAAAAATGTTGAAAACATGATACTCTATGGCAAAACCAAATTTAAACAATGTCTATCAACCAACCAAGCCCCACAGAGGATTCTAGAAGGAAAACTCCAACACAGGGCATATACTGATCCCAAAGAATAAGCAAGACATTAATCATCTCACAACAAAATCAAAAGGAGAGAATCATATACACATAATGTCACCTACAAAAACAAACATAAAAGGAACTAACAATCAACTGTCTTTAATATCTCTAAAAATCAATGAACTCAATTGCCCAAGTAAAGACATAAGCTAACATTCTACTTATGCAAACAAGACCCAGCATTTTGCTGCAAACAAGAAACGCACCTAAATAACAAAGACAGACTCTACCTCTGAGTAAAAGGTTGGGAAAAAAGACTTCCAAATAAATAACCAAAGAAACAAGCTAAAGTTTTCATCCTAATGTTCAATAAAGCAGATTTTCAACCAAAAGTTGTCACAGAAGACGGGGAAAGAAACTTCATAATTACCAAAGGAAAAATCCACAAGGTGCAAGTCTTAATTTTGAACATCTTTGCCCCAAATGCAGAGGTACTCACATTCATAAAAAAAAAATTACTAAAGCTCAAAATACACATTGAAAAACACGATAATAATGGGAGACCTCAATACCCCACTATCACTTATAGGCCGGTCGTTGAAACAGAAACTAAACATATGTACATTGAAACTAACAGAGGTTATGAACCAAATATATTTTACAGATATATTTCAACTGAAAACAAAAGAATATAATTTCTTCTCA
The DNA here is from genome assembly GCA_964023405.1 of Apodemus agrarius. Taxonomy (NCBI): domain Eukaryota; kingdom Metazoa; phylum Chordata; class Mammalia; order Rodentia; family Muridae; genus Apodemus; species Apodemus agrarius. Next base: position 99,588,795 of record OZ030017.1, on the reverse strand, counting down.
GAATTTCATGGTACCTTCTCCAAAATTGACCATATATTTGGTCACAATTCAAGCCTAAACTGTTACAAGAAGAAAGTAATAATCCCATGCATTCTATCAGATCACTACGGACTAAGGCTAGACTTCAGCATCAAGAGAAACAACCAAAATTACACATACCCATGAAAACTGAACAACTATCTACTCAATAAGAACTTGATCAGGGAAGGCATAAGGAAAGAAATTAAAGACTTACTGGAATTCAAAGAAAATCATGACACGGCAGTCTGAAACTTATGAGACACAATGAAAGCAGTGCTAATTGGAAAACTGATAGCATTAAGTGTCCTTGTTGTAGTTCAAGGGAAATGTTAGTGATCCCACACCCCTGGAAAAGAAAAAAAAGAAAACCAAAGAACAAAAAATCTAAACAGACAAGATCCAATCAAATGCAACTCACAGCAGGGTGTTTATTCTATCCAAGCTACCTCTGCTCACTGCCCCTAGCACCACAGTCACTCAGGAGGGTTTTGTTGGTGGCAGATCCCTAAATATCTATTGGGGAAAGACCTATAGTAATCAGCAAGCAGGGGTAAGTGTGTAAACATCTAATTGGAAAGGTACTGTGGCAAGTACTAGGAGTCATAACATAAATTTAATTTCTTCTCTTTTTGCATTTGTGTCTTTAGGCAGAGTGGGATTGTAATCTGGTGGTGCAAGTTTTTCAGGGCAAAAAGCATGGAGACAGTGTGTTTATTGAGGGAGTAAACGGGGAAGCTGGTCTTGTTGTGGATTAGCCTAGAGATGAGAGGTAGGCTTGTGGCTTGTTGGGGGGCAACGTGGAAATTAACTCCAGGTACAAGCTGGTTAGTTTATCTGAGTTCAAATTTAGGTCAGGTTCTCTAAAATGGACTCTGAACTAAATAGATTTGGCATCTTATTTGTAAAGAAACTGAAGAGATCCTACTTTATCAATTTAATAGCACACCTAAAAGTCCTAGAGCAAAAAGAAGCTAACACACCCAGGAGTAGTAGAGGCAGGAAATAGTCAGATTCATGGCTGAAGTAAAACAGAAACAAAGAGAATGATACAAAGAACCAATAAAACCAAAATCTTGTTCTTTGAGAAAATCAACAAGATAGAAAATTTCTAGGAAAACTAACTAAAGAACACAGAGACAGTATCCAAATTAACACAAATCAGAAAGAACATGGGAGACATAACAACAGAAATGGAAAGTTTAAAAAAATCATGGATTCTATTATAAAAGTCTATTCTCAACATATCTGAAAAAATCTAGATGATATGGATGGTTTTCTAGACAAATACCACTTACCAAATTTAAATCAAATACAGGCAAACTATCTAATCAGTCCCATATTCCATAAGGATATAAAAGTCACTAAAAACCTCCCAATTAAAAATAAGCCCAGGGCCAGATGGTGTTAGTGTAGAATTCCACTAGACCTGCAAAGAAGAGATAATACCCCCGAGATCCCTAGTGAAATACTATCCCAAGACACACAAAGCCTTAGGCAGCACCACACACTGGGACCAGGAGCTGAAGGCAGTCTGTAGGGGTCATTCTAGATGCAAACTGAGCAAGCTGACCAGTGAACACTATTATTCATTATAAATGAAGAATGTAGAACTGTGGTTTCTTTTATTTTTTTTATGTTGGTATTTTTGTGAATCTATAATCAGCTATTTTAAAAAATATTTTTGATATAAGCCTTTAGTTCCTTATATGAGTCAGAAACTCGAGAAGGAGGGGCATTTGTTTTTGATTGGCAGTACCACCTGACATGAACAGATGCAGGCTTTTTATAGTTGCCATCCTTCTCCACAAAAAAAGTCCTATGTTTAGCTACAGAATCTCTGTATTTGATTACAAGATATCCTGCATTGTATCTGTTGAGATATGATGTTTGTCCTTTTTCTGCAGCCGTTACAATAATGACTTTGTCATTTATTATGTTTTATAGTGAACTAAACTGATTGATTTCTAAAAAAAAGATAATAACAACACTCCTCAAACTCTTTCATAAAATAGAAACAGAAAGAACATTACCTAGCTCATTCTATGAAGCCAAAATTACTTTGATACCTAACCCACAAAAGAAATCATCCAAAAAGAGAACTTCAGACCAATTTTGCTATAGATATTGATGCAAAAATAATCAATCACATTGAATCTGTATATTGCTTTTGGCAAGATGGCCATTTTTACTATATTGATCCTGCCAATCCAGGAGCAAGAAATATTTTTCCATCTTCTGAGGTCTTCTTCGATTTCTTTCTTCAAGGACTTGAAGTTCCTGTTGTACAGATCTTTCGCTTGTTTGGTTAGAGTTACGCCAAGATACTTTATGTTGTTTGTGGCTATTGTGAAGGGTGTTATTTCCCTAATTTCTTTCTCAGCCTGCTTGTCCTTTGTAGCGAGCCACATTGTTTCACCATTACAAGATGGCGCTGGTTTCCGGCCCTAATCCTGGCAAACAACTTGGTACAAGCATGCTAATGGCATGCTGACTCAGCAGTTTCTTATCTGGGCCCTATGTTAATGAGGGATTCCACTTGTAGCCTATCCTGTGACAAGAGCCAGGCACAAAGACCTTGGCGGCAACTGCTCAGGGATATAAGGCAGCCCATCCTTTGTCTCGGGGCTTCCCGTTTTATCATCATCAAGGCATTCCTGAATAAAGTGCTGTTAAGAAGGATCCTCGGTGTTGCGTTGTTTCTTGTTGGACAGGTACGGTCGTAACAGTTGGTGGCTCGCACGGGGAGTCCGAGGGAAAACCCTCATGGATCCAGAACTTCTCAGCACCAGGAAGGACGGTACCGGAAAGCTCCCTGGTAAGTAGGGACAATAAAGTTCTCCTAGGGTAAGAGGAGACAATTCCCTGGCAATTAGGGGTAATAAAGCTCTCCGAGAGTGAGAGCGGATAATAAGGATCCCAGGTGTAAATGGGACTATAAGGTTCACGGAGAAGTGACAATGTAGGATTTGCTGCTTAGCTCTGAAGCTATCGCAGTTGCAATCCCAGTTATTTTCTTTCTTGTTTTGTACTGTTGCTTTTTGCTTAATTGGCATCGTCCAGGACACGAGTGTACCTGTGACTAAACTCTGTCAGTCACACGTAGATAAGTGTGTAAGAGAAGGGTGCTAGCGGCCTGAGATAAGGTTGCTAGGCTACATGGGGAATTCGCCCTCTAGTCCAGTTGTGATAGCCCTTAAAAACTTACTTCAACAACGCAAGTTAAAAATAGACAAAAGGACCCTCTCATCTTTCCTTGCTGAGTGTGATCATTGCGCTCCTTGGTTTGAGGCCTCTGGCTCACTAACAGTGGGATCATGGGAAAAGTTAGGACAAGATTTGGACCGGGAGGCTGAGAGACAAAAAATGAAGCCAGGCACGAAGCCCATATGGAAAATGATTCGTGCTTGCTTGAGTGATCAGAGATGTGCAGAGGCAGTTAAAACAGGACAGAAAGCACTTGAGGAACATCAAGAAAGCCTTTCAGAAGGAGAAAAGCAGCCTATTGCGGAGAGGAGAAAAGTAAAACAAAAGCCGAGGGAGACAAGAGTTGAGGCTAACGGAGGGGGGCATCCCTTTACCCCTCTCTTAGAGAAATAACTTTGAGGGATGACACGGAGCCTGGTAGCAACGAGGAGGAGGAGTCTGAGGGTGAAGGGAAGAGTTATGGGCATGACCGGTATGACCTTGACCCTCCACAAGCAATGTCAGGAGTTATACTGATAAGGGAAAGAAATTAGAGTTGAAAAGGAATATAAAGCAGTTGAAAAAAATTAAGAAGAAAGGAACAGTGAAAAAATGAGAAAAGAAAAATGAATTTCAAAACTCTCTTGGAGACAAGAAGAAACATGGAGACGTCCTGTTTCCTCTATGGACCCCAATAGAGATGTTCTTAGTACTGGATACAAGTGTTCTTTCCTCTCTATGTATTGTCATTGGTGCACCAATTTGTCTATGTGTGTCTGTTCTTGTTTTGTTGTCTGATGTTCCAAAAGCTGCTTTTGGAAAGGGCCATCAAATTGTGTGTTGATTTTCCTTGTTTTTATGTTCTTAAATCTAGAGGCCTGATGGTGGCAGGGTCAGACTGTCTAGATGGTGTTATTCTGTATCTTGTTTTGTGTTCGTGGACCTCGACGGACGAAAGTGTTTAGACTTCAGACTGACTGAAAAGCGACTCTCTTAGACTCCAACTCGATACTTTTAGACACAGAGCTGCTTGTTCTTTTGTTTCCCTTTTCTCTGCTCTCAGCCTGAGGAACCATAAATCTTGAGCTAACGCTTTGCTCCCTCCAGGAACTACTAGCTCACCACATTCCTAAGACATCTGGCACCTTGCTCAGAGTTGAATTATATCTGTCTGAGATAACCTGTGACCTTCCACTGAGCCGAAAGTTGCTGCCCAACTGCGGCTGCAAAGTCATTCTCTGCCAAGTTAAAACAAAGAAGAGACAAGATACTTTGAAGGCCCTCTGATGGAGAAACTAAAGTCTTAAGACACTCAACGTGGCAGATATGGGAATTCTGAATTTAAGTTGGTACAGATGGTTTATTTCATTTATTTTAAATTGTTTAGGTTATTATAATAGATATAATATTAAGCAAAAAATCTGTCTCGGTGATATTGAAGTCTTGTTTTGAGATTTATATTACAGGGATTGTTACTATGTTCAAGGCATAGATTCTTATTTGATAGAGATTTTATTTTAATACAAAATCAAGGTTTTCATTGGTATAAATACTAAAAATGTAAAAGTACAGGATTTACACCCAGTCATTCTTTGCTATTATTGTTACAGATCTGAGATGTTTAAGCCTATGAGTTTGGGGCCAAATAAAATATAAGGCTCTGAGTTTATTATTAGGGTGTTTTCTATGTTTTAATCAGAAATAACTGAAAAAAAATTTTAACAGACAACAGTTCACATTACTTTACATAGAAAGTTGCTCTTTTAATTGGTCTTAAATTTAATATGTTTTGCATGTTTTGACTATAGAATATTGGCTTATAAGTTATTGGGCATGATTAAAAATTATTACATTGGTAACAAAAAGAAAGTTTAAAGCTGGTAATTTAACACAATTTACTCAAGGGGCTATAGAGCCATTCTCAGACTTTGCAGCTAGAATGGTGGATGCTGCAGCAAAGATTTTTGGAGATGCAGAAGTGCAACTGGAACAAGGACATATTAAACCCTCCACATCACCGTGGAATACTCCTATCTTTGTTATTAAAAAGAAATCAGGCAAGTGGAGGTTATTGCATGACCTTTGAGCAATTAATCAACAAATGCAAATTATGGGGCCTGTACGAGGCCTTCCATTGCTCTCTGGTCTCCCACAATATTGGCCAAATATTAGCATTGATATAAAAGATTGCTTCTTTTCCATCCCTTTAGCTCCTCAAGATAGTGTCAGGTTCGCCTTCACTGTTCCATCCATTAATCATGAGGAACCAGACCAGAGATATGAATGGGTAGTTTTACCTCAAGGAATGGCAAATAGCCCTACTATGTGTCAATTATTTGTTAGTCAAGCTATTGCTCCGCTTCGAATATCATATCCAAAGATTAAATGTTTTCATTATATGGATGACATTTTATTATGTACTAAGGATCAATCAATATTAGAGGAAGCTTATGTAAAATTGGTCAAAATGTTACAACAACATGGACTCCAAATTGCTCCAGAGAAGGTACAAAAGGGACAAATATGTGACTATTTAGGAGCACAAATTAGACCTGAGTCCATTAGGCCACAGAAGGTGGAACTTCGTAAGGACGAGTTAAATACTTTAAATGATTTCCAAAAGTTATTAGGTGATATTAATTGGATACGCCCTTATTTAAAATTTCCTAACTATGAGCTACAACCATTATATAATATCTTGAAGGGAGATTCAGCCCTTGATTCTCCTAGAACACTTACTAATGAAGCCCAGTTAGCATTACAAAAGGTAGAAAAGCAGTTGTCATCAGCTATGCTAACAAGAATTGACCCAATTTCAGATATCTTACTTTGTATTATGAAAACAATTATGCAGCCATCAGCGTTACTATGGCAAAATGGCCCTTTACTCTGGATTTATCGTAAGATATCGCCTGCTAAAACATTAGAACATTATCCTACTGCTATTGCAGACTTGGCCTTACTAGGAGTTAAAAACTGTCTTCAATATTTTGGAAAACCTCCTAACAGTATTATTGTTCCCTATACTAGCCAACAAGTGGAAATATTGTGTGCTACAATAGACGAATGGGCCATACTTCGTTGTAGTTTCCCTGGTATTTTTGACAACCACTATCCCAAGGACCCTTTAATACAGTTTTATAAAGAACATCCAGTGGTTTTCCCGAAAGTTACTTCCTCTCAACCTTTAGCAGGAGCCCCGAATGTTTTTACAGATGGATCAAAGACAGGTTGTGGTGCATATGTAATTGATAATGAAGATCCAGTGCTTTTCCAGTATCATCCTGATACTCCTCAAATCGTAGAATGCAAAATAGTTATTGAGGTATTTAAGAATATCTCTGGTCCCTTTAATCTTATTTCTGATTCTGCATATGTGGTCAATGCTGTACGCATGCTTGAAACTGCGGGACCTATTAAAGCATCTAGTACGGTGTGCCTTCTTTTTAAGGAGTTGCAGAAACTTATATTAGCCAGACATTGCAAGTTCTTTGTTCAACACATCCGAGCACACACAGGCCTTCCTGGGCCTTTGTGCGCAGGCAACAATATAGTGGATAATAGTACCCGTCAGCTTTTTATCTTTCATGCAACACCCTTTAATCAAGCACAACAGTTCCATCAACAATTCCATTTACCCTCCAAATCTCTCCAACAAAAATTTGGTCTCTCTAGAGCTCAAGCTCGCAAAATAGTCCTTGACTGCCAAAATTGCATTACTTTCCTCCATCCACCACATATCGGAGTAAATCCTCGTGGGCTACTACCACTTAAGGTTTGGCAAATGGATGTTACACATATTTCATCTTTTGGAACTCTAAAATATGTTCATGTCTCAATAGATACCTGTTCTGGTGTAATACATGCAACCCCCATGACAGGAGAAAAAACACGCAATGTTGTTACTCATTGCCTAGAAGCCTGGGCTGCCTGGGGTAAGCCTGAACAGCTTAAAACAGACAATGGTCCAGCATATACTGCTCAATCATTTGCAACTTTTTGTGCACAATTACACGTGTCTCATGTTTCTGGATTGCCTTACAATCCACAAGGACAAGGCATTGTGGAACTGCTCATCGTACGCTAAAGGAAATTCTATTAAAACAAAAAGGGAGAATAGGCGAAGGCCGCACCCCTAGAGAACAAATATCACTTGCTCTTTTTACTTTAAATTTTTTAATATTGGATGATCATGGCCATTCTGCGGCTGAGCGACACATGAGCCAGACTAGTGTACTGAATGATTATGTAAAATGGAAAGATATTGTGTCTGGCACATTGGAATGGCCCAGATCCCGTGATCGTGAGATCTAGGGGAGCGCTTTGTGTTTTTCCACAGAATCGGACTGATCCTATCTGGGTACCTGAGAGGCTGACAAGGAAAGTACCACGACACGATGAAGATCGTCCTGAGAACACTGACGCTGATGGCATTGTGGAATCTGGTGACACCTGATAAGATTACCTTATGGGCCATAGCTAGAACTTGGCCAGTTCCCTTACCCATACACACTAATTCTACCCTTCTTCCGACATTCTTTTCTATTTCTTGTGCTCATAATTTGCCATGTATTATCCCTTCTGGAGAAGCTCCACAAAAGTATAGTGCCTCTAATTATTCCTTGGCTGGCACTCTATGTTTCACTACCATTAATAGTTCTCTGCCATGCATTTGGCTACGCAATGGGACCATTGCTAATTGGATGGATCCTTTGCAAACCTTGCAAACAAGTCCTGGAATCCTCAATCAGGCTCTTTCCAAAATTGCCTCTGGTATCTCTTCTAGTAATGGTTTGATTAATAGTGACACCTCTCAAGATCTTAACTTTACCACTTTAATCATGCTTCATTCTGGTATTCGCCCCACTGGTCCCGGGGCAGGAGACTGTAACTCTAACTCTACTAAGAGAAAAGTATTACCCACTTGCAATCCATACCAAGGATTTCCTCCAGAATTCTCACCTTGTCAATCTCCCCAGCATCGTGAGAAGGAAATCATTCCTGGTTTTGAATTTTCGCCACCTTTAGGCCAGTATAAGTTTTCCTGGGATCAAACAGGAAAGGAAAATGCCTGGCCATGGTTTGATTGGGTCTTATCTAACAGTCAAGGAGCATTTACTTCACTGACCCCTTTCGCCAGATTTGGTAATCAGCGTTTCTCCTTGTATAGTATTTCTGCACTGCGTAAAAGCTATGGACAATTAAAAAATATCAAAATTCAGCAGTTAGTTAGGGATGCTAGCTTTAATGCCGCTAAGGTTTGTGTGAAACCTCCTTTCTTTTTCCTATTAGCCACTAACATTAGTGATATAAGTTTTAATTGCAACTCTTCACAAGTTGATTGTTATTTGTCAGAGTGTTGGAGTGAGAATAACAATGAGACAGCATTGATAGTACATTTACCTATGTTTGTTCCGTTACCTGTGGAGGATGATACAGACCAATTCCCTATTGTCAATATCTTTAGGCAGAAAAGAGATTTTGGCATAACAGCAGCTATCATCTCCACTATAGCTGTGTCTGCTGCGGCTGCAACTACAGCTGCCGTAGCTATGACTAACCAAGTACAAACAGCCAGGACAGTGAATACTATAATTGAAAAAACTGCGTTAGCCTTGCAAACTCAAAATAACTATAACGCCCATATAGAATCAGGAATTCTTTTGGTTAATCAAAGAGTGGATGTATTACAAGAAGAGATAGAAGCTCTGCATAAGATGATTCAATTATCTTGTGTACACGCCCTGAAGGGCCTCTGTGTTACGCCTATACGGGCAAATGTTACTGCTTTAAAAGAACAGCAGGCAATACTCAGCGATTATTTGAAAGGGAATTGGACCGTTCAAGGTGAAATCCTTACTAAACAGCTTGTTTTTCAGATAGCCTCACTTAATGCAACGAGACTGGACCCTGTCACATTGGGAGACTTCACATCGTGGATTACTCGAGCATTCTCCTGGGTGAAGGAATGGGCGGGCATGGCTGCAATGGCTGCTCTTATGTGTTTGGCTGCTTTTGTCTGCCTATGGTGCTTCTGTCGCCTTAAGAGGGATCACAACAATTATAAAGCTGCGATGTACCAAGCCCTTGTTGCCATGAATGAGGGAGAGAAGCCAGCTGCCTGGCTTGCTTCACTAGAACCATAACTGGAGGTTTCGCCCCCAGACCTATTTAGGCACATGCAAGGGGTATTTCTGTGTTGACTGTATTCAATGACGGGCAACCTCCCCGGCGCTTGGATCAACCTAAGACATGGGGCCCGGTGGGCAATAGGGTAACCCGAGGACGGGTAAGACCAAGCTGTGGCAAGGGGATGACCTAAGACAGAAGCAGTCAAAATTAACCCCAGTGCCATGACTGGAAAGTCCCTTGCTTGGGAATCACCTCCTAAAAATTGGTGAGTGTATGATGAGAGTATGTGATAAGAATGTGATATACAGGCTGTAGTATTTGCACTAGATGCACTGTGGCTCTGTCCACATGATTTTTCTCACTCTACCGTTCCTGAGAGTTGTAAGGCAAAGCACTGCACAGAGAGTAGCTAATGACTGGTCTAGCTCTCTCTGGAAGGAATGTCTGATTGCATGAAGGTTGCGTGTCCTAGAAACCTTTCCCCTACAAAAAAAGACACGAGAGCTGGTCAAGGTCTCATTCGAGTGATGAGCTCGATAGCAGACTTTGTACAATACTCCTCACTACCAACTCAGGGGAATCAAACCTCTACCTTCACCCAGGTACGACATTGCGAAAGATGGTGCAAAAGTGTATACATTGCCTAGAGTGAGTGAGTTGTTTGATTGGCATCAATATAATAAAAAAGGGGGAGCTGTAGCGAGCCACATTGTTTCACCATTACAAGATGGCGCTGGTTTCCGGCCCTAATCCTGGCAAACAACTTGGTACAAGCATGCTAATGGCATGCTGACTCAGCAGTTTCTTATCTGGGCCCTATGTTAATGAGGGATTCCACTTGTAGCCTATCCTGTGACAAGAGCCAGGCACAAAGACCTTGGCGGCAACTGCTCAGGGATATAAGGCAGCCCATCCTTTGTCTCGGGGCTCCCCGTTTTATCATCATCAAGGCATTCCTGAATAAAGTGCTGTTAAGAAGGATCCTCAGTGTTGCATCGTTTCTTGCTGGACAAGTACAGTCGTAACAGTCCTTTGAGTACAAGAAGGCCACTGACTTGCTTGAGTTAATTTTATAACCTGCCACTTTGCTGAAGTTGTTTATCAGCTGTAGAAGTTCTCTGGTGGAGTTTTTTGGGTCGCTTAGGTAAACTATCATATTGTCTGCAAATAATGATAGTTTCACTTCTTCCTTTCCAATTTGTATCCCTTTGACTTCCTTATGTTGTCTAATTGCTCTTGCTAGAACGTCAAGTACTATATTGAAAAGATATGGAGAGAGAGGGCAGCCTTGTCTAGTCCGTGATTTTAGTGGGAATGTTTCAAGTTTTTCTCCATTTATTTTGATGTTGGCTACTGGTTTGCTGTAGATTGCTTTTACTATGTTTAGGTATGGGCCTTGAATTCCTGCTCTTTCCAAGACTTTTAGCATGAAAGGATGCTGAATTTTGTCGAATGCTTTTTCAGCATCTAATGAGAAGACCATGTGGTTTTTTTCTTTCAGTTTGTTTATGTAGTGGATTACATTGATGGATTTCCGTATATTGAACCATCCCTGCATCCCTGGGATGAAGCCTACTTGATCATGGTGGATGATCGTTTTGATGTGCTCTTGGATTCAGTTAGCAAGAATTTTATTTAGTATTTTTGCATTGATATTCATAAGAGAATTTGGCCTGTAGTTCTCTTTCTTTGTTGGATCTTTTTGTGGTTTAGGTATTAGCATAATTGTGGTTTCAAAGAATGAGTTGGGCAGTGTCCCTTCTGTCTCTATTTTGTGGAAAAGTTTGAAAAGTATTGGTGTTAAGTCTTCTTTGAAGGTCTGGTAGAATTCTGCACTAAAACCATCTGGTCCCGTACTTTTTTTGGTTGGGAGGCTTTCTATAACCCCTTCTATTTCTTTAGGAGTTATGGGACTATTTAGTTGATCTACTTGATGCTGATTTAATTTTGGTATTTGATATCTGTCTAGGAAATTGTCCATTTGCTCCAGATTGTCCAGTTGTTTTGAGTATAGACCTTTGTAGTAGGATCTGATGATCTTTTGAATTTCCTCAGTTTCTGTTGTTATGTCTCCCTTTTCATTTCTAATTTTGTTAATTTGTATACTGTCTCTGTGTCCTTTGGTTAGTCTGGCTAAGGGTTTATCTATCTTGTTGATTTTCTCAAAGAACCAGCTCCTGGTCTTAACTCAGTTCATCGGGCCAGCTTGGGTCATTATATTGGCCAGGATTCTTTCCCGACAAATGTAAGCACAGTATATACACTTAATAGAATATTAAAATTTATACTTTATTCTCTATCAATAATTTGATTTATGAAGTTATTAGGATTAAAAGAAAGAGGAGGAGCCTAGAGAGATGGCTCAAATGTTAAGAACAGTCACTGCTCATTGCTCTTCAAGAAGACAGGGATTCTGACTCTACCACCCACAACATTGCTCACAAATATCTACAATTTTAGTTGCAGATGCTGATCACAGCTAAGGTTATTCAAACATGACACACCACAAACATGTGAAAAAACACTCATACATAAAATATATTTTGAAAAGAAAATGAAAATGAGCAAGATTGAATTCAGAAATTTGAATTGAAAATTTTCATCTCAGTTTTAGGAATGAAATAGAAAAATAGAAGATATTTTCCCACCAAAAATTTTATTAAAGAGGATTTTGAGACGGTTCTTATATACTAAGGGCATCTTAGTTAGGTGGTGAGAGTGGTGTCACATTTGCCAGAAGTTGGGGCTGAGAATTTTGAGAAGAAGCCTGTGAAAGGATTTCAACTTGTAGGACACTGAAAGGCAGCCTGTTTTCTGGTTGAGTAAGGTTTGAACCCAAGAGACCAAGCAGATAACTCTGCAAGGATTGAAGGCCTTTGCTATGATCCTAGACACCAGGCTCCTATCATGAGGCTTCAGCTCTCCATAATTCTGTGGCCAACAGTCACGTAGGGCAAGTCCCCAAGCCCCTCCACAGTTAGAGTATGTGAATACAGATCATGTAGCTTCAAGACAGATCTCCATTTAATGAGGTACCTATAAGCCTGAAGGGTTTAGCCAATTAAGTTCTCCTTCCCAGATACACCTTCCTGCAAAAGGCATTTAACCTCAGGCCCGCCTTGAGAAAATGGGGTATGGTTTCACTCATCACAACTCTCCAACATGAAAATAAATGCTTTAGGACCATGGATAGCCTCTTCTCACCAGTATCTGCAGTGCTGGAGCAATTGAGCAGGTCTTCCTCTAATCTCACACAAGAGGCATCTCTGTATTCCCAGACTTGGTTTTCACCAAGAAAAGCCACCTGCAGAGCAAGCCTAGGACTTTTTTGTCCCCACTTGACCCAGCTGGAGCTCTCATCCATTTTCACTTCAGACCTGGGCTAGAGACATCCACCACTCCATTCTCAGCACTTCCATAACATCCAGTGGTATCTGCAGTGTACAAATCCTGAGAATCTGTACTACTCAGCTTCCATGTGGGCTGGGAACCAGAGCCAACTCTGGCAATTCCCCAGGGACCTCAGACTGTGCTACCCCAACCCTGGTGTGTCTTCCTGCAAATTCTCACAGTTCCAGTGAGGGGTCAAACTTCCTGTGTCTGCCTCCTTGTGCAGCTCTTGTTCTATGGTGGGCCAGACATGGGACGCCATTCTAACTCACATCAACTGGTCAATTCCAGTTAAATATTTTTACCTCATTTACTGTGTGAAATGTTTTCAATATGCAATATCTTTCTTTCTCTAAATGTACTCACTCTATCTATAGAATACATGTACAGATCAGAAGACAACTTGCAGGTGTCAGTCTTTTATGTCTCAGCAGTGATCAATTCCTCTAAAGAGCTGTGTTTCAAACCATCATTATTTTTGATAATGTATGCTTTGATTCTTCATTGTCAGTTTGAATGCACTCTTCATGACATAAATTAATATTGAATGTATATTTATTATTAATTTCATAAGAATAACAACTGTACAACTAGTTACTGCTGTTTACAGAGTTCGATTACTTCTTCCACTGGAAGAAAATACCAGGTGTTAGAGCAAAGAACAGAGTTGAGGCAGAAAATAGATCAAACATATGCCTTACAGGATTTGAAACAGCTGTTTTTTTCCTACACAAGATCGTACTTCCACACTTGTTACTATATTTTTATCCTAACCAAACTATCTATACTTCTATCACAAAACAAACAAACAAAAACAACATTTTATTATATAGTAGGGAGGAAGGTTCACTTGAATTCCAAGGCTTTTGCTGGATCTTACCTAAGTCATTATGTTATAATCTCACTATCAACCTTTGTAAATTCAGTAGTACTAAGTAACAGAAGTAGTAATAATTAAATAGACTTATACTGGAATTTAGGAAAATATATCTAATGGTTTCACAGGAACATAATGCTGGATACCAATGGGCTTGACATAGCCATTATACTGCTAGCATTAGAACTGGGAAATGTTTCCATTAGCAATTTAACTGCTGTTTGTGCAGGAATTTCATGTCAAGAACCCTCACAAAAATTTAGGAACTTTATGATCTCAGTTCCTAGAAGAAGAACCAGAACTTTCACTGAGCTCATTGACCAACCACCTCAGTTTTCTTGATGAGCTTTATGGCATCAAGAAAAACCCTGTCTCAACAAATAATAGACAGCTTTTGAACAACCACACCCATGCTGATTCCTGGTCTCCATATAAAAATTCTCAATACATGTACTTCATACATTTTCATACAAACATCAGCACACACACAAAAAAAAACCTCTCATATAGAAATACTAATACATGTACATGAGCAAATGTTTAAAAGCAACATACAAATGGAAATCCATGTATCATTGCTTTACAAAGACTCAAAACCCGATGAATTCTACAGACTCTTGTGAAATCTAAACAATTTATTTTCATGTATTCCAAGTGCTGGGATAAAAGTTATGCAGAGGAATCCATGTTTGGCTGTGGTTGGTTGAAAAGTAACCTATTTCCTTAACCCATTTTCTTAGCAGTTTGTTCCTTACACAAATTTTAAATGTCCTTGTGACTTGGACTGCCATTTAAAGGCATATACAACCACAGAGAGGCATCTTTGATTCTTTCAATTTCTGAGACTAGAGAAATTCAGTTATTCAATGAACCAGAAAAATCATCGATGATTTTCAGCATTTTTCTTCACCTAGATTTTGAAAAGTTCCCAAAGGAAACTGTTTTAAAAAATGAGTAGAAGCAGTTATCATCTCTAGAGCTCAGTGAAATTTCTAGAGGTAACACAAGTGGTATTGTAAAAAGCAGTGTCATAAAAAATCTATAAAAACAAAATTACATGTTATGTGCAGGTTAAAAACTTATCAGGTATAGCTTGTTAATACTTGTAAAAAATAAAGGAAAGCAGAGGAATATCTTCTTGCATGGTTGATTCACCAATAGATGCTTAAATATCTGAAATAAAAGATCTGAAATAAAAGAACTTGACAGGAGCTCTTTGATTATCAGAGGTTGATCTCCATGTTTTTCTTAGCTATCTGGGAATCCACATGATACACAGCCCTTCGTTTATGATAGCAGAAAGTATCAGGGATGCTTATCTTTCAGCTGGAACATTGAATGAGGTACATAGGACAGAGACACCAGAAAATAGTGAAAACAATTATCAGACAGAATATTACACATATTAGGAGAAGGTGTAATGGCATATGCTTCAGAAACAATACTTCTTCTATAGAGCCAGAAGAATTTTCAATTTGTGGAAAATGTCTTCAGAAAAGAATGATCATCCCCGTGATATTAACTGAACATGACTAACAAGTTACAATAACAGTAAGCACAGACCATCATATTAAGGCTAGATGCAGCAACCTAGTAAGAGGAAATAATGTTCCAAGTGCAGTTTGAGGAGGAAGTGATACCCCTTTCTCACAGTTACAAGTCCCAAAAGAACAGCAAGCTACACAACTGTAACATATAGGCAAAGGACTTTGCTCATATTTGTATAGGTTCCATGAGTCTTACTTCAGTATCTGAGTACCTATAAACCCTGCCTAGTTGATTCTGTGGGCCTTGTTCTTATGAATTTCTCAACTTCTCAATCTACAGTGGAGGTTATAGGGGAGAAAGTAGATAGGGAAAGGGATGGAATGAGAGGATAGAAAAATGTGGTTGAAATATAATTTAAAAGACAAATAAAATCATTTTAAAAAAGAAATTATGTCTTGGGGCCTTCACCTACCATGTTTATCTTGGTCTTACATGATTGTGGTATATGAAAATGCATGCAGGTATGTGTTGAAAACCAGAGATTGATGATAGCTGTTTTACTCTGCACATTATTATTTTGAGACAGGGTCTACTACTGAACTTAGAGCAAAGCTCACAGATACCAAGTCCTGGTGAGGAGTGTCAGGTGCACATGAAGGTATGTCAGGGATTCATATGGGAACCAGATATTTGACCTCTGGCCTCATGCTTATGTAGAAGGTACATTTCAGGTTAAAATTCTACACTAAAGCAAAATAGAATTCATGTGGGAGAACAAATTCACAA